>OU745318.1:9747500-9773330 GCA_916618145.1 Emmelina monodactyla
GTTAGGTTAGGTTAGGTTAGGTTAGGTTAGGTTAGGTTAGGTTAGGTTAGGTTAGGTTAGGTTAGGTTAGGTTAGGTTAGGTTAGGTTAGGTTAGGTTAGGTTAGGTTAGGTTAGGTTAGGTTAGGTTAGGTTAGGTTAGGTTAGGTTAGGTTAGGTTAGGTTAGGTTAGGTTAGGTTAGGTTAGGTTAGGTTAGGTTAGGTTAGGTTAGGTTAGGTTAGGTTAGGTTAGGTTAGGTTAGGTTAGGTTAGGTTAGGTTAGGTTAGGTTAGGTTAGGTTAGGTTAGGTTAGGTTAGGTTAGGTTAGGTTAGGTTAGGTTAGGTTAGGTTAGGTTAGGTTAGGTTAGGTTAGGTTAGGTTAGGTTAGGTTAGGTTAGGTTAGGTTAGGTTAGGTTAGGTTAGGTTAGGTTAGGTTAGGTTAGGTTAGGTTAGGTTAGGTTAGGTTAGGTTAGGTTAGGTTAGGTTAGGTTAGGTTAGGTTAGGTTAGGTTAGGTTAGGTTAGGTTAGGTTAGGTTAGGTTAGGTTAGGTTAGGTTAGGTTAGGTTAGGTTAGGTTAGGTTAGGTTAGGTTAGGTTAGGTTAGGTTAGGTTAGGTTAGGTTAGGTTAGGTTAGGTTAGGTTAGGTTAGGTTAGGTTAGGTTAGGTTAGGTTAGGTTAGGTTAGGTTAGGTTAGGTTAGGTTAGGTTAGGTTAGGTTAGGTTAGGTTAGGTTAGGTTAGGTTAGGTTAGGTTAGGTTAGGTTAGGTTAGGTTAGGTTAGGTTAGGTTAGGTTAGGTTAGGTTAGGTTAGGTTAGGTTAGGTTAGGTTAGGTTAGGTTAGGTTAGGTTAGGTTAGGTTAGGTTTTTTTTTTTTTTTTTTTTTTTTTTTTTTTTTTTTTTTTTTTTTTTTTTTTTTTTTTTTTTTTTTTTTTTTTTTTTTTTTTTTTTTTTTTTATTACATCCGAATCCTCCAACATAGTCGGAGCCCTTGTTAAGACTACTTCACATACATACCAGTTCTCGCTTATTTACTGCTCGCACTTTCATTCTGCATACGTTTCTTTCTTTCTTTCTTTCCTCAAACATTCTATTTTATTTCTGCCCTATTTTAATCTACTTCATAGAGTTTTATTTCTTTATGTCTTACTTATTTCTTTATTTGAGCCAGGGTTTCTGTATCTTTATTTCCAACTGTATTTTCCCTTATATCTATTACAATATAATTCTAATATTACATTTATTCTTATTATCTAATTATTTGTGTACATTCTTATTTACTTAAATACAATACATTTTTCCAGGTCTTTTGCTCATGCAATCAATCTTGCTCTTTTCTAGATTTACTTGGTCTCTACATTTTCCTTATACAATTATAGTCTAGTTCATGTTTAACATGAACTATTATATTATAATGTGTTTTATGTGCTTTTTTCCTGTTTATTGTCTGTTTGTTTTAAGACAACATGTATATTTTTATCAAAAAATATTTATTATCTTATTTACTACTTGTTTCTTTTATTTACATTTATTATTATTCTTTTACAAAACTCCAGGAAGAGCTTTGAATTTCTGCTGCGCATAATTGTGGCAAGATTTTCTTTTGTAAGTTCGACTTCCAGAACACTCTGTAAGTCGAACCTTATTTTAGAGAAGATTGGGCAATCCAAGAGAATGTGGGGGACTGTCTCGGGTGTCTCGTTGTCACAGGGACATGATGGGCTCTCCTTGCACTTAAAACGATGTAAGTACTCAGAGAGTCCACCATGCCCCGTAAGAATTTGAGTAGTGTAGTATGTTGGACCTATCTTTTTGACTACTGCGTACGCGGCGGCGGCATCTGGGAAAAACAGCTTTGTGATAGAGCCGGTGTCTCCGTCTCTATACCGTTTGTTCCATTTGTCAAGGGTCACAGAGCGTATGTGGCTCTTGACAAATGAAACGGGGCACAAGTCGTAATCCGGTCTTCGTTTTGATCTCAGGGCCGCGTCCTTGGCCAACTGGTCTGCTCTCTCGTTCCCTTCGAGACCCGCGTGGGCTTTGATCCAGTAGATCTTTATATCTTTACCCTGGGCCTTGCAGTCTTGGATTTTGGCTCTGGAATCGACCGCCAGCGGGTGGAGAGAGTCGGGGTTTGTCACCGTCTGGATCGCGGCCATGCTATCGCTAAAAATTCCGATTGTGTCCGATGCGCTTTTGTGGGCCACGATGACTGCTTTGTTTAGTGCTAGTAATTCGGCCTGGTAGACTGTATTGTATGCGGACAGTGCAAGCTTGAGGGTTCCGATTTCCGATCGTCTATTCCATATGGAGATAGCGGCACCGACTTTACCCTCAATCTTGCTGCCGTCCGTGTATATTTTGAGCGAGAGGTGGTTGGTGCTATCGAGTTGTGTTTGGTCTACCAGGCTTTCGTAACGTATCATCGGTATCTCAGCGGGATGTGGAGCTTCGAGTTTTGCTGCCATTTGTTCGACCTTTCTGCCCCTTAACCACGATTGTGGTATTCCCTTTTTCGCTTCATACAGTAGTGCAGCTTCACGTATTCGCAGGTCCAAGGGGAGCACTCCTGCAATTATTAGCGCAGCATTTAGGGAGACCGTGCGGTATGCTCTACACAATTTCTGAGCAAAACCTCTTTGTAATGCTGCCAGTTGCTTCTGTGTGCCTTTTTTATTTGTGCACCCGTACCAAGCACTCGCCGCGTACACAACGGTGGGCTCTACTACAGCAATGTATATAGACCTGATGACTTCAGGGTGAAGGCCCCAACTAGCTCTGGCTGCACGTGCAAGTTTTTTGTATAGGGCGATGGCTTTTCCACATACAGTCCTAACGTGAGCGTTGAATGTCAGTTTTTGGTCTATGATGAGCCCCAAGATTTTCATCTCCTTGATGTTTGCTATTTCGGTTCCCCCCATGCTCAAGCGCGGTTCATCGTACTTTAACTTCCTTGTTATGGTCAAAGCTTGCGTCTTATGAGCCGCGAACTTGAGCTTGACGCTGGTACCCCATTCTTGAGCAATGCGAAGGGCTTTATTGGCCTGTGTCTCTATTTGTAAGGCTGTGGCTCCATCAAAGACCAGGATGACATCGTCCGCAAAGGCCTGCACGTAGTTCCCCTCCCCCTCCAGTCGGTGCAGCAAAGGGTCGAGGAGCACGTTCCATAGTATTGGACCCCCTATTGATCCCTGGATGCAACCTTTTTCAGTTCTTCTTATCACCTCCGTTCCTGCGTACCTCAATCCCACCGCTCTATCTTCAAGGTAACTGTCGAAGACTCGTCTGAGGTATATTGGACAGTTCTCTTCTGCCAGGCGTGTCTTAATGGCAGGCCACCATGCGCTGTCGAAGGCTCCCTCTATATCCAGCGAGACTACTGTAATGATACGTTTTTCATCTAGTTTAGTTCGTATGTGCTGCATCAGGTTATAGAGGGAGTCCTCGGTACTCCTTTGAGGCATAAATCCGAATTGGCGCTTGCTGATTCTTGGCAGCATATGGTATTTGAGCCTGGCCACCAGCATTTTCTCGTAAATCTTTCCCAAGACAGGCAGTAGCCCAATCGGCCTGTAGGATTTGGGAGATTTATATGTCTGTTTACCAGGCTTCTTTAGCACTATTACTGTTGCCTCCTTCCATGTCTTCGGGAAGTAGTGCAAGCTTAGACACTTGTTCAGTGTAGCCAGAAAAACAGAGGGATTTGAATTTATTGCGTTGAGACAAATGTCCGCAGTAAAACCGTCAGCTCCCGGGGCTTTTTTGGGGTTGAACGAGTGCATTGATGTACGGAGTTCTAACTCTGTAAATGGTGGGTAGTTATCGCTAATAACCCCCCAACCATTTACTATCCGTGCCCTCGCTCGGGTTTGTTTCTGGTCCTCTCTGTCTTCTTCTTCCTTGTCTTCAGGGTAGAATGTTTCTGCGAGTAGTTCCGCAGATTCCTTTGCGTCCAGCTGATTACCATCGCTGCCAGTCAGCAGCAAGTCTTCCTCCCTCTGGGTCACTCTGGTCATGACTCTATATATACCCTCCCATACCCCCTCTTTGTCTTGTTTTTCGCAGAAACCCTTCCAGCTCTCTATTTGTGCTTTCTTTGCTTCTGTTTCGTAGATGTCTCTTTGTGCTAGGTATTCCGACACTACCCGATTTCTGCGAATTGGTGCAGCATTTCTAATGCGACGCCTCTTGGTATTTACCTCTCTTTTTAAGGCTGCTAGTTTTTCCGACCACCATGGGGCAAAATACTTGCTAGAGCGTTTCTTTTCCGGGATCGTCTCAGTGCATGCTTTCCGCAATGTTTCAGTGAAATTTTGAATGAGGTGTTCCAAATCATTTATGTTTTCTAACTGTTCTATTTTGTTTATGGTAATTTCATTTTCTTCTAGATATCTGTTAAATTTTTGACGAAACTCATCCCACTTCGCTTTTCCAGTATTAAACTTTCTTGTTGTTCTGTCAATATTGTGTCCCCTGGATCTTTCTAAGTTTAGGTTAAACCTTATGCCATTATGATCGGAACAAACTAGGCCTTCTTCAACTCTCCAAGAGTCAATGTGGGATAGGAGGTCGTGAGTACAGGCTGTTATGTCTACTCGGCTGCTATATCGCTTTCCTCCCCGGATAGTGTCGAACGTAAATTCCTCTCCTTCGTTTAGCACGTGTAAATTTAGCTGCGTTATGGTACCGTGCATTGCTCTACCCCTCTGGTCTTCGCTGGTACTTCCCCACCATATGCTCTTCGCATTTGCATCTCCACCAATTACAAACCTTTCTCTTCCTAAGTCCAGTGCAATCTTAGACAGTTGGTCCAAGTACGGTTGTATGGGTATATTTGACTCCCAGTAGTACGAGACTAATGTAATCTTCCACGCTCTGGTTTGGACTCCCACCACGACCATATTGTCAGTGGTGAGTTGCGGGTATTGGACTATGTCCAATTTTGAGTCGAAGACGACAATTGCCGCCTTCACTATCCCTTCTCCATTACCAGAATTTTGGAAGATCCTCGCGCCAGCGTATCCCTTCATTCTACCAATGTTTCCTATATAGGGCTCTTGGACCAGTGCGATGGATAAATGTCGCCTAGCAGCTTCAATAAATAGTTCTTCAGTTGCAAGTTCTTTCCTTTGAAGATTGATCTGGACAATCGGGAATTTCTGTGTGGTGCCCTTAGCAGCGGTAGGCTACGCTACTGCGCGCCAGGGTGTCCCACTTCTTCCTGATAGGGCATTCGTTGCTAAAGGCGTTGTGACCACGATTTTCTATTTGGGCCTTTCTGCAATTTACGCAGTCAGGGGTCGTGTCCAGTAGGTACTCAGGGCAGTCTTTCCTCAGATGAGAGTTCCCGCAGTGGCTGCATGCTTCGTTAGTTTTGTCACAGAATTTTTTGGTGTGACCGTAGCCCAAGCACTTAGAACATTGGACCAGTGGCGACTGGTCAACCACTCTTGCCCGTATCAGGTCAATTTTTAGTATGCCTGCCTGGGTGGCTCTTTGCCAGATGGCGGGGGAAGTAGCAAGTATGACGTGATTTTGGTGCGGGTTTCTAGCGCGACTTCTATATTTGACTGTGATACGCTGGTCCTTTTCGTCGAGTCCCGCGAAGATGTTTTTGTTCTGATTTTTCAAAAACTTTATGACCTCATCATCGTTATGACAGGTCATGACGTTCCTCAAGCAGAGCAGTGGGTCTTTGTTTGCAATATTTTCGATGTTAAGATTTTTGTCGCTTTCGAGCTTGCTTTTTATCTTGTTTCTTTCTTCTTCAGTCTTGCAGCTCATGATGACTTTTCGGTTCCTGGCTTTTCTTACTTTCTCTACCTCGACCCATCCTTCCTTTTCGTCGATTACTTTCCTGACTCTGTTTAATACATCCTCGCTGGTCTCCTGGTCGTTGTTGGTTGTAATTACCACCGAGTGCAGTGTTTGTCCTTGGCTGGGACCCGTAGGACGAGTTGCAGCCACCCCGGCATAACTCAGGGTTGACTTATGTTTTCCGATTTCTTCTATCAGTTCTTGGTTGCACTTTATGTTCATCTTCATAAAGGCAATGTTTTCTCTCATTAGCTCCTCCGATAAGTTGGTGGTTGCCCCCGTTTGAGATGCATGGTCCTCCTGTTTGATGAGATCTTCCACTCTTTGTGTTGCGTATTGAAGAAGGTCCATACATCTGTTCATCCCTGTTTTTAGATCTGTTCTTAGGTTCCCCGATTGTGCTAGGAGTGATCTTGTGTTAGTCGCCACTAACTTGAGCTGTTTTATCCCTTCGGAAAGGGTATTTATTTCAGGGAGAACCGGAGGGGTCGATGGAGAAGGCAAGTTGGTTTTTCTGGTGGTAACAGGTTTGTTTGCAGTTTTGTTTGTCTTACCTGAGGTTGTTTCTGCAATCGTATGGGTCTTGTTTAGATCCTCTGACGATTCTATGGTTGCAACTTTGTTTTTACCTTCATTGCTAGGTCCTGCCTTTGCCATTTCAGTAGAAGTTCTGCGCGAAGTTGGGGGAGTTCTACAAGGGATCATTTTTTAGTTAGGTATGTACTAACTTTTGTTTTTTGTTTACAGGTACCTCGCCGTTGCAGTCAAGCCGAATACAGGTAAGCGTGTGTATGTGTGTATGTCTGGATGTAAATGGTTGTTATAATATATGATTCACTATGTAGAGGTGTAGAGAGTCTCTACTTAGTGACTTTGTCGAGTGTGTTTGTAGATGTGTGTGTGTGTGTGTGTGTGTGTGTGTGTGTGTGCGTGAATGCGTGTGTATGCGTATATGTGTGGGTGTGTGTGTGTGTATGTGCGTGTGTATGTATGTGTGTGTATGTATGAATGTGTGTGTGTGTGTGTATGTATGTTCGATGTGGAGGTGTACGATGCCTCTAAAAGTTACTTTGCTTAAGCTTAAGCTATGTACCCACGTATAGGTATAGTGTCAAAGTATGTATATATGTTTGTGTGTATGTGTGTTTTGTATGTGTATGTGTGTCTGTGTTGTAAGATGTGGGGGTGTATAGTACCTCCACAAGTTAATTTATTAAGCTAAGGTCCCTCCTTGTAGGAATAGTGTCTATGTTTCAGACGCTATGCAGCGCAGCAGTCTAATTAAAAAAAAAAAAAAAAATTTTTGGAATTTCCTATCTGTATAACTACAGACAGGTCGCAAACCATATGACTAATAATAATTCAAATATAAATAAAGGTTTAATCCGGTTATAGTAAAAAGAAAAATATTTTTTTGAGTTTCAGTCTTGATCTCCCGGTTACTTTGAATTTTTGATTTTAGTTCTGTTTTGTTTTCAAAATGACAGTTTTTATAAAAAATTTAATGATTTTGTATAAGTAGCAATGTTACCAGTAGTGTCCCAATATCTGTACAAAAATAAATAACGATTTTGTTATATAAAAAATTAAAATTAAGTTTTTGCCTTGTAAGGCCAAATTTAAAAAGTTAAAATTTCTTAGTTATTTTAATTTACAATGGTCATATACCTTATTGTTAACAGTAATTTCGATATAGTTACACAAATATCTCGTTCTTCAATATCCAGCAATAATTTTTAATATCTCTCAGAGCCCGTTCCCACGGTGTGGGTCTTCCTGTGTCAATTTCTAAAAATAGAATTGTAAGCCACGCCTCTTTTTGTGATGAGAAAAAATTATAATTAGAAGCACTGTGGTTAATTTATGAAATTAATTTGTAAAAAAATTACTAAAGTGTATATATGTAGGCAAAAAGAATTTTAAAGCTATTTCAATTAAATTAATTCAAAATATCTGCGCTCGATGCTTACAACGCCATCTAGCGGCGAGAAGCGGAGTAAAGGGGCGGGGCCTAACCGTTCCGAATTGTGGTGATACAGGGAGTTACAGAATAAAGAATAAATAAAATTAAATTTTTACAAAAAGATTGTTGACTAATTGAGGTTTCAAATAATAAATAAATTTAATTACTTTTTAAAAATATAATGGTGATCATGAATAAAATGTTATATTGACTTTTAAAATGTTAAATAATTTAAAGGAACCAATTTTCCAAGGCTATTTAAGTTAAACAAAAATATTGTGAACAATATTTATAAAGGTGAACAAGAATAGGATGTTATTTTAACCTTTAAAATGTTAAACAATTTAATGGAACTGATTTTCCAGAGCTATTTAAGTTACACAAAAAATATTGTGGAAATAAAATAATAAAATAAAATAAACTAAAATATAAAAATTTAAATATGCTTACACGCTGTATCAGTCGGGCGGGGCCTAAGCTCCTGCCAGATGTTCAATCAGCCAATAGCAGCCAAGAGGGGCGGGGCCTAAGTTCCCTGACCGTGTTTGTTCTAAAAATAGAATTCTAAACCCCACCTCTTTTTGTGTTGAGAGAAATTAAAATTGCGAAAACTATGGTTAATTTATGTAATTAATGTGTAAAAAAGTTATTATGACGTGAATATATGAGCAAAAGAATTTTTAAGTTATTATAAGTAAGTTAATTTTTAGAATATGTCTTCGCTAGATGCGTACAACACCATCTAGCGGCGAGAAGCGGAGTAAAGGGGCGGGGCTTAAATTCCCTGATAAAGATTGCAGTTGCATATACAACCTGTTCTAAAAGTTATACTTTACTAAAGAAAAATTTTTATAAAACTGTTGCAGTTACAAAGTGGATGATAATTTACTTACTCTATGATCGAATTGTTACAACTATGGGTCTATTACTATGTAATTTATAAAAAGATGTAAACTGTGAGTAAATGTTATTAAAATGTTACAATTTTAGGATTTTAAAGTTGGATTATATTAAGTTATATTAAACTGATTTAGATGATTAAGCCAATTAACAGAATTTGCAATACTGTTTCAGTCACAAAAAATTTATAGATACACAATTAATTTCTGAACACCCTGTGTAAGTCGCCCTCAAGCGGCGAATAGCGGAACTAGATGATGGAATGTTCTAGAACTATAACCTAAATTATAGAAAACACTGAATAAAACGACCATAAGACACAGAAAATATGGTCTAAGGGTGGTCTATGGTTTGGGTATGTTGTCTGTCAGTTTTTGTCCAATTTTGGGAAAAAAATTTTTGAAAAATAATTTTGGGGGCGGGGGGGGGTTCCAAATTTTTATGCCAAAAAATAGCCCTCGACTAGCTATTTGATAAATCGAAAACCCCTTAATTTTAGGCCTGATAGTTATCGAGTTATTAAGTGTGCAAGTTTGTTCAATTTAGATTTACGTAATTTCAAAACGAAAATGACCCCTCCCAATTTTGGCTTTTTGAATAAAATTTTGTGCCAAATATCTTGGTTTTGGTATAAAAATACCAATACCGAAGAATTTAAATGTTTTTATTACCCCCTTCTTCAGATATATGAATCTGAAGTTTTCAACTTGCACTTATTGAGAACCCCTAAAAATATCTATTTTTAGATCTCGGAAACTGTAGGTCCAAAAATTATGAAAAAATTCACCAGTATAGGGAAAAATGAATTAAAAATACTGGTGAAATAAAAAGGGGGGCTAAAAGATTTAGTTTCCGAGATAAAAAATTTTTAAAATCACAAAAATTTTGATTTAGAGAAAAAGTCTATTTATACCCAAACCTGATGACCTCCAGGGGTGTGTGAGGTGTCTTCTTGCAGGTCTCGCCGAGGGCTATGCGGTGGTGTATGTCAAGGTCGCCGGTGGGCACGATTTTGATTTTTCGGTGCCGCGTGTCAAAGTTTGTTTTCTTGTTTATTTCTCCGTGGGGGGTGAAGGGTTGGCAAATGGGGTGTCGGGAGAAAGGTCTCGCCGAGACGCATCCAACGATCCCAAAAAACACCAGGGTCGTCGCTTGATCCACGGAGATATGTCGCACTTAGTGGTTTGAAGTTCACAGCTTTGGCACTTTTCACACTATAACTTCTTACTGGTTGGATATTTTTTCCACCACACTAACACCACCGTGTAGGCCGTTTCCTTGCGCAAACAACGATATATAACACTTTGCCGAAATCTCAAAATTTACCACTTTTTAAAAAAATGTTAAAAATTCCGGAGTAAAAATTTTTGCGCAGAGACTAATTTTAGCTTGCTGTCGCGGCGATTGGGGACCGCTCACTCGTTAGGTTAGGTTAGGTTAGGTTAGGTTAGGTTAGGTTAGGTTCCCCCCCAAGGGATTGCGCCTTGTCGTGGCGGGGGGGCTCAGTACCTCGTAGCAATCCAGCTACTGAGGGAAGCTAAGCATCCCACAATGGGGGTCGGGCTCGCTGTCTTACTCCTTAATGAGTAATTCATGCGAGTTCCGACGGGGAGGGCATACCGTAATCCTCACTCTGAGGACCGGGGGCTGTCGGGGCATTTGCCCGGGCTGCGTGGATGGTGAACCACTATAAAAAAGAATCCCTTGCACACCGTAATCCCTACGGGGACCGGGGGCCGTCGGGGCATTTGCCCGGGCTGCGTGGATGGTGAACCACTATAAAAAAGAATCCCTAGCACACCGTAATCCTCACTCTGAGGACCGGGGGCCGTCGGGGCATTTGCCCGGGCTGCGTGGAGGGTGAACCACTATAAAAAAGAAACCCTAGCACACCGTAATCCTCACTCTGAGGACCGGGGGCCGTCGGGGCATTTGCCCGGGCTGCGTGGATGGTGAACCACTATAAAAAAGAAACCCTAGCACACCGTAATCCCTTCGGGGACCGGGGGCCGGCGGGGCTTTGCCCGGGCTGCGTGGATGGCAAACCACTATAAAAACCCTCGTGTACCGTTATCCCTTCGGGGACCGGGGGCTGTCGGGGCATTTGTCCGAGCCGAGTGGAGTAAACCACAATAAAAATCCCAAGGCCAAGCTTGGCGCCCGGCGAGGGTCTGAATGGTAGTGGGTCACTGCCGTTAGGGCGTCTGTGGGCGGTCCCCACGTTAAAAAAACCATGGATAGTGAGAATAAAAACAGACTACCCCAGGAGGGTACCAACCGTTCCGCGGCTGGAGAATCCCTCCCTGTCGTTGCTTCGGCTTCGGCAGGCAGCCCTTTCGTATCTGGGGGGGCATTCCGCTATTCCGTGTCTTCGGGCGCGGCCTCTAAAGAGGCAAAAACCGTGCTTTCGGGCACCAGGGAGAGGAGAGCCACTAAAAGCGGCAAGAAAGTGGCGAGTTCCGCGACAAGCGGGCAAGAGGAGGCGGATGGTTCCGCGAGAAGTAGTGGTGGCAGCTTTCGGTCTGCGAGGGGTGAGAAGCCCAAACCGCAAGGGCCGAAGCGCAAAAATAGGGAGGAAGAGTCGGACGGGACGGTTGTCTCCATCAGAGGCACCGACTCTGACGGCTCCAAAATGGAGTTCGAGGTGCCGACGTCTGTAACTGGGCGCAAAAAGCGCTCTGTAAAAAGGACGGCGAGGGTGTCGGACCCCGATTACTCCAGCGGGAGCGCGAGCGAGTCTGGCAGCAGCTACGTGCTGAACGCCAAGAAGAGCGCTTCGAAGCGGGGGCGCGGACGGCCTCCAACGACCGGGCATTATGTCGGTCTGGCTAAGGCCAAAGAGGCGTTCGTGAAAGCCCAGAGGGAGGCTATTGATGTGGAGGCGGAGGCGGAGGTGGTGGAGGCAACTAGGCTTCTCGCTGCCGTGCCTGCTGATTGCCTAGAGCAACAGATCAGAGGCACCGTCCAAATAATCAGGGATGTGGACATGAAGTCCAAAAACCTGAAGAGCGGCTTTAAGGGCGCTCTCAAAGCTGCGGCAACACAGGTCGAAAGGACTCTGTTCGCACTCCTGAACAGGACGGCAGACGACGAGGTGAGAGTTCTCCGGACGGAGAATGAGGACCTTCGGCTACGTCTGGAGGCGGTCCGCTCGGAGGTGGTTCAGCTTCGCGAGGAGATGGACCGCATTCGTACTGAGAATGCGGCCCGGACCACGCAAGCTCCACCGAAACCACCAACGAGCGAAAGGGAGGGAGAGGACAGGGCGAGTCTTCTGCGGGACATCGGCTTTATAGTCGATGCAAAGCTGGCAGGTCTGGATGACCGCCTGCTTCCCCCGAAGACAGTTCGCCCACCGCTTAAAGCGGACGCCAAGGCGCCAACAAGGCAGCCTAGGGTGCTGAATGCCACGTCTGCAGCTGGCCCAAGCCAGCGAACACGAAGGCCGGCCGCCCCGGCCGCCGTTGTGAGGGAGGAACCGCCGGCTCAGCCTCCTCTAACAGAGGGATGGACCACCGTGGCGAAGAAGAAGCGGAAGCGCAAGAAGGGAGGACAGGGTGCTGCGCCTCAAGCGGTGCCTCCTGCTACGGCTCAACCGCCTAGGGGTAGGCTTCCAGCGAGCCAGGCAGTCACTGCCAGGCCGCGTGTACAGCCGAAGCCCAATCAGGCAAAGCCGAAGCCGAAAAAGTTGCGTCCACCAAGGTCGGCTGCGGTGGTTCTAACGCTGTCGCCTGAGGCCGTCCAACAGGGCCTCACGTATGAGAAGGTGTTGACGGACGCGCGGAGGGGCCTGGATTTGACCCAGTTACAAATTGGGGAAGGCCTGAGGTTCCGCGCGGCTGCAACGGGGGGGCGCGTGCTGGAGATTCCAGGCGCGGAGAGTGGGGCAAAGGCGGACTCTCTAGCCCGCAAGCTCCGAGAGCTCATGCCGGAGTCAGTCAGGGTCGCCCGGCCCACGAAATGTACCGATCTGGACGTTTCGGGGCTTGACGACTCTATCTGTGCGGAGGACATCGCAGCTGCGATAGCGAAAGGGGGGAAATGCTCACCTGAGCAGATCAAGGTTGGCCCCATACGCGTGGGTCTCTTTGGGGCTGGTAGCACCATCGTGCAGTGCCCCGTGGAGGCCGCGCTCCCGCTTGCGGAAGGTGGTCGACTCTTGGTCGGGTGGAGCGCAGCTCGAGTGCGCCTGATGGGTCCCCGACCACTCAAGTGTTACCGGTGTTTTGAGATCGGTCACACGGGGGCCCAGTGCAAGTCCGGCGTTGACCGCAGTCGGAACTGCTTCCGCTGCGGCGAGGAGGGGCATATGGTGGCAGCGTGCACAAAAGCCGCGACATGCACCGTGTGCAAGGCAGCTGGAAGGCCGGCTGACCACACTGCCGGCGGGCGCAAGTGCGTCCGGCCCAAGAGGGGCAAAGGGACAGCTGGATTGACCACAGCAGTCCGAGGCCAACCCAGGGAGCCGCCCACGGAGGCGATGTTGACCGGTCACTAATGGCCACTCAACATCGCTTCCTCCAGGTTAACCTGAACCATTGCCTTGGTGCGCAGGACTTGCTCCTGCAAACCATGCTGCATTGGTCGGTTGACGTGGCGGTCGCGTCGGATCCCTTCTTTGTGTCTTCCCAGCCCAACTGGGTAGGGGACACGAGGGATTCCGTCGCGATAATAGCGGCGACGGGCCCGGACTCACAGCCCCTGATTCTCAGGGACCGGGAGCCCGGTATGGTGTCGGCGGTGTGGGGTGACACCTTGGTCGTCGGGATTTACTTCTCCCCCAACAGATCGCAGGCCGAGATTGAGTCGGACCTGCATCGACTCCAGGCGGTTGTTCGGCGTGCATCTGAGCACAATGTCGTCGTGCTCGGCGACTTCAACGCCAAGAGCACGACGTGGGGATCCCCGGCGACTGATGTGAGGGGAGACGTGGTGGAGTCATGGGCAGCCTCGTGCGGCCTGGTCTGTCTCAACCGCGGCTCCGTCAACACGTGCGTGCGACGGGATGGCGGGTCAATAGTGGACCTATCGTTCGCTAGCCCTCCTCTTGCATCGCGGGTGTTGACCTGGCGGGTGCTGGATGACGTGGAGACTCTTTCGGACCACCGTTACATAATGTTCGGGGTCTCCGTCTCGTCCAGTAGCGGCGTTTCCCGCCGAAGGGCGGCAGAGGGTGGACGCGCTCCCTTTCCGAGATGGGCTCTGTCTCGACTTGACGAGGAGTTGCTGGTCGAGGCCGCGATCGTCCAATCCTGGACCATGCGGCCATTCGATCCGGCAGAAGTCGACGACGGGGCTCTGCGGTTCCGGGAAGCGTTGGCGCGTATCTGCGACGCGTCGATGCCCCGGGCCAGAAAGGGTGTCGCTAAAAGGGAGGTATACTGGTGGACTCGCGAAATCGCCGAACTGAGGCGGGGCTGCATTGCGGCTCGTCGTGAGTACACCAGATACCGGAGGCGGCGGAGACGGGACGAGGAGGTTTTGGACCGGCTGTACATCACCTACCTGGAGGCCAAAAAATCTCTCAAACTGGCCATCAGCAGGTCCAAAGCCTCGAAGCGCCTGGAGATGCTGGAGGCTCTCGACAGAGACCCGTGGGGTCGCCCGTACCGTGCTGCGCGGAACAAATTGCGCACACAGGCACCCCCGGTCACGGAGACCATGCAGCCTCGGTTGCTGGCGGACGTCGTGGCGGCTCTGTTTCCGGACGGGCCAACACGCGTTCCCCCGACGATGGCGGAGGACCCTGTCGACGATATCGTCGATGTCGACGAGGTTGGAGAGGTCCCTCCCATCACGCCAACTGAGGTTGCCATAGCGGCGAATAAACTCCGGGCGAAACGTACCGCTCCAGGGCCAGACGGCGTACCAGGGCGGGTGCTGGCGACAGCGTTGGACGAGTTGAAGGTCCACCTTACCGGGCTTCTCGACTCGTGCCTTTCGTCTTGCCGGTTCCCGTCCTGCTGGAAGGAGGGGAGACTCGTTCTCCTTAGGAAGGAAGGGCGTCCAGCGGAGTCCCCCTCCGCTTATCGCCCTATAGTACTGCTCGATGACGTGGGAAAACTTTTCGAGCGCATCCTCGCGTCCCGCGTCATCGACCACCTACAGCGGGTAGGACCCGATTTGTCCGAGTGCCAATTCGGTTTCCGGGAGGGCCGTTCGACGATAGACGCGATCCTCCGCGTCAAAGCCCTCTCGGACGGGGCGGTTAGAAGGGGAGGCGGATTGATGGCGGTGTCTCTCGACATTTCAAACGCCTTCAATTCGCTCCCCTTCAGTTGCATCGAGGAGGCACTCCGGCACCATCGGTTGCCGCCGTACCTCAGGCGTCTCATTGGGGACTACCTGAGAGACCGATGGGTGTCCTACGTGGGGAGGGACGGGCGGGTCCAGCGGACTCCAGTTCGGCGCGGGGTTCCGCAGGGGTCGGTCCTAGGACCACTCCTGTGGAACATAGGGTTCGACTGGGTCCTGCGGGGGAATTTCCCCTCGGGCGTGAGGCTCGTCTGTTATGCAGACGACACTCTAGTCACGGCCCGTGGGGGAAATTATGAGGAGGCTGCTGCTCGCGCTACCGCTGGCGTGGAGCTGGTTGTTGGGCGAATGGTGATGTTGGGTCTGAAGGTGGCCCTCGACAAAACCGAGGCGCTGTATTTTCACGGCCCTCGGGGGGGACCTCCTGAAGATGCCAACATCGTCGTAAATGGTGTGGAGATTGGGGTAGAGCCTCGGATCAAGTATCTGGGACTCTACCTCGATCCGAGGTGGAGCTTTCGCGAGCACTTTGCACTTCTGGCCCCGAGGCTCTTAAAGGCCGCCAGTGCTCTTGCGAGGCTACTGCCCAATATCGGAGGGCCCAGCCGGACCTGTCGGCGCCTGTACGCAGGCGTCGTAAGGTCGATGGCGATGTACGGTGCACCCGTGTGGGTGGACGCCCTGACTGGTCCGAATAAGGCCACATTGCGCCAAGCGCAGAGGGTCATGGCCATCAGGGCCGTCCGTGGATACCGCACGGTGTCGCACGAAGCGGCGTGTGTTCTCGCTGGTATGGCTCCCTGGGATCTGGATGCCGAGGTCCTAGCGGAGACATACCACCGAATGAGGGAGGGGGACCCTGAGGAGGTTCCGAGATGGAGGAGGCGCGCGCGAGCTCGCCAACTCCGAAAATGGGGAGAACGGCTAGCAGAGCCGTCCGCTGGTGTCTGGACCGTGGCGGCTGTCCGCCCAGTGCTAAAAGCCTGGGTGAACAGGCGGCACGGGTCGCTGACCTACCGGCTGGTGCAGATTCTGTCGGGGCACGGGAGCTTCGGCAGATATCTGTGCCACGTGGCCCGTAGGGAGCCCTCGGCGGTGTGTCATCACTGTGGCAACAATGACGACACTGCCGAACACACGCTGGGGGCATGTCCGGCGTGGGCGGAGGAGCGGGCGGCTCTGGTCGCCGTTGTGGGGAGGGACCTCTCCTTGCCGGCCGTGGTCAAGGCCATGGTCGGTGATGAGAGGTCATGGGAGGCAATGGTCGACTTCTGCGAGCGTGTAATGCTCGAGAAGGAGGCCGCGGAACGGATTCGTGAGGATGACCCCCTCGCGGATCCGATCCGCCGCAGACGGCTCGGTCGACGCCGGCGGGCTTATGCCCAACAGCTGTTGGCTGGGCAGTGACCTTCGGGGGTGGGAGTGGGGACTCCCTCCCTCGACTGCACAGGGTCACGTCGGACGTGGGCCCCAAAGTGTTCTGGGGACCACGTGAACCCACGGAGTGTAGGGTGGTGACTCCTCTCACCCTACTCTGATGGAGGTTCCGCGCAAGCGGAAGCACCCGCGGCCCGCGCGAAGACTGTGCGAGTGTGCCCGTGTGCCGCACTTACGGGTGGCGTAGTTAAGAACACCGCAGTGGTTTTAGTCGGTATACCCCTGGTCGGCAATTCAGCCGCCAGGAGCAGCGCCCTTTTCAGGGCGCCGGGAGTCCGACACACGCCCTTCACTTTCCCCGGTGAAGGGTATGGTGCGTAATGCATTTCCACTGCGTAAACAAAAAAAAAAAAAAAAAAAAAAAAAAAAAAAAAAAAAATTGTTGGTTGGGTTTGGTTAGGTTAGGTTAGGTTAGGTTAGGTTAGGTTAGGTTAGGTTAGGTTAGGTTAGGTTAGGTTAGGTTAGGTTAGGTTAGGTTAGGTTAGGTTAGGTTAGGTTAGGTTAGGTTAGGTTAGGTTAGGTTAGGTTAGGTTAGGTTAGGTTAGGTTAGGTTAGGTTAGGTTAGGTTAGGTTAGGTTAGGTTAGGTTAGGTTAGGTTAGGTTAGGTTAGGTTAGGTTAGGTTAGGTTAGGTTAGGTTAGGTTAGGTTAGGTTAGGTTAGGTTAGGTTAGGTTAGGTTAGGTTAGGTTAGGTTAGGTTAGGTTAGGTTAGGTTAGGTTAGGTTAGGTTAGGTTAGGTTAGGTTAGGTTAGGTTAGGTTAGGTTAGGTTAGGTTAGGTTAGGTTAGGTTAGGTTAGGTTAGGTTAGGTTAGGTTAGGTTAGGTTAGGTTAGGTTAGGTTAGGTTAGGTTAGGTTAGGTTAGGTTAGGTTAGGTTAGGTTAGGTTAGGTTAGGTTAGGTTAGGTTAGGTTAGGTTAGGTTAGGTTAGGTTAGGTTAGGTTAGGTTAGGTTAGGTTAGGTTAGGTTAGGTTAGGTTAGGTTAGGTTAGGTTAGGTTAGGTTAGGTTAGGTTAGGTTAGGTTAGGTTAGGTTAGGTTAGGTTAGGTTAGGTTAGGTTAGGTTAGGTTAGGTTAGGTTAGGTTAGGTTAGGTTAGGTTAGGTTAGGTTAGGTTAGGTTAGGTTAGGTTAGGTTAGGTTAGGTTAGGTTAGGTTAGGTTAGGTTAGGTTAGGTTAGGTTAGGTTAGGTTAGGTTAGGTTAGGTTAGGTTAGGTTAGGTTAGGTTAGGTTAGGTTAGGTTAGGTTAGGTTAGGTTAGGTTAGGTTAGGTTAGGTTAGGTTAGGTTAGGTTAGGTTAGGTTAGGTTAGGTTAGGTTAGGTTAGGTTAGGTTAGGTTAGGTTAGGTTAGGTTAGGTTAGGTTAGGTTAGGTTAGGTTAGGTTAGGTTAGGTTAGGTTAGGTTAGGTTAGGTTAGGTTAGGTTAGGTTAGGTTAGGTTAGGTTAGGTTAGGTTAGGTTAGGTTAGGTTAGGTTAGGTTAGGTTAGGTTAGGTTAGGTTAGGTTAGGTTAGGTTAGGTTAGGTTAGGTTAGGTTAGGTTAGGTTAGGTTAGGTTAGGTTAGGTTAGGTTAGGTTAGGTTAGGTTAGGTTAGGTTAGGTTAGGTTAGGTTAGGTTAGGTTAGGTTAGGTTAGGTTAGGTTAGGTTAGGTTAGGTTAGGTTAGGTTAGGTTAGGTTAGGTTAGGTTAGGTTAGGTTAGGTTAGGTTAGGTTAGGTTAGGTTAGGTTAGGTTAGGTTAGGTTAGGTTAGGTTAGGTTAGGTTAGGTTAGGTTAGGTTAGGTTAGGTTAGGTTAGGTTAGGTTAGGTTAGGTTAGGTTAGGTTAGGTTAGGTTAGGTTAGGTTAGGTTAGGTTAGGTTAGGTTAGGTTAGGTTAGGTTAGGTTAGGTTAGGTTAGGTTAGGTTAGGTTAGGTTAGGTTAGGTTAGGTTAGGTTAGGTTAGGTTAGGTTAGGTTAGGTTAGGTTAGGTTAGGTTAGGTTAGGTTAGGTTAGGTTAGGTTAGGTTAGGTTAGGTTAGGTTAGGTTAGGTTAGGTTAGGTTAGGTTAGGTTAGGTTAGGTTAGGTTAGGTTAGGTTAGGTTAGGTTAGGTTAGGTTAGGTTAGGTTAGGTTAGGTTAGGTTAGGTTAGGTTAGGTTAGGTTAGGTTAGGTTAGGTTAGGTTAGGTTAGGTTAGGTTAGGTTAGGTTAGGTTAGGTTAGGTTAGGTTAGGTTAGGTTAGGTTAGGTTAGGTTAGGTTAGGTTAGGTTAGGTTAGGTTAGGTTAGGTTAGGTTAGGTTAGGTTAGGTTAGGTTAGGTTAGGTTAGGTTAGGTTAGGTTAGGTTAGGTTAGGTTAGGTTAGGTTAGGTTAGGTTAGGTTAGGTTAGGTTAGGTTAGGTTAGGTTAGGTTAGGTTAGGTTAGGTTAGGTTAGGTTAGGTTAGGTTAGGTTAGGTTAGGTTAGGTTAGGTTAGGTTAGGTTAGGTTAGGTTAGGTTAGGTTAGGTTAGGTTAGGTTAGGTTAGGTTAGGTTAGGTTAGGTTAGGTTAGGTTAGGTCAGGTTAGGTTAGGTTAGGTTAGGTTAGGTTAGGTTAGGTTAGGTTAGGTTAGGTTAGGTTAGGTTAGGTTAGGTTAGGTTAGGTTAGGTTAGGTTAGGTTAGGTTAGGTTAGGTTAGGTTAGGTTAGGTTAGGTTAGGTTAGGTTAGGTTAGGTTAGGTTAGGTTAGGTTAGGTTAGGTTAGGTTAGGTTAGGTTAGGTTAGGTTAGGTTAGGTTAGGTTAGGTTAGGTTAGGTTAGGTTAGGTTAGGTTAGGTTAGGTTAGGTTAGGTTAGGTTAGGTTAGGTTAGGTTAGGTTAGGTTAGGTTAGGTTAGGTTAGGTTAGGTTAGGTTAGGTTAGGTTAGGTTAGGTTAGGTTAGGTTAGGTTAGGTTAGGTTAGGTTAGGTTAGGTTAGGTTAGGTTAGGTTAGGTTAGGTTAGGTTAGGTTAGGTTAGGTTAGGTTAGGTTAGGTTAGGTTAGGTTAGGTTAGGTTAGGTTAGGTTAGGTTAGGTTAGGTTAGGTTAGGTTAGGTTAGGTTAGGTTAGGTTAGGTTAGGTTAGGTTAGGTTAGGTTAGGTTAGGTTAGGTTAGGTTAGGTTAGGTTAGGTTAGGTTAGGTTAGGTTAGGTTAGGTTAGGTTAGGTTAGGTTAGGTTAGGTTAGGTTAGGTTAGGTTAGGTTAGGTTAGGTTAGGTTAGGTTAGGTTAGGTTAGGTTAGGTTAGGTTAGGTTAGGTTAGGTTAGGTTAGGTTAGGTTAGGTTAGGTTAGGTTAGGTTAGGTTAGGTTAGGTTAGGTTAGGTTAGGTTAGGTTAGGTTAGGTTAGGTTAGGTTAGGTTAGGTTAGGTTAGGTTAGGTTAGGTTAGGTTAGGTTAGGTTAGGTTAGGTTAGGTTAGGTTAGGTTAGGTTAGGTTAGGTTAGGTTAGGTTAGGTTAGGTTAGGTTAGGTTAGGTTAGGTTAGGTTAGGTTAGGTTAGGTTAGGTTAGGTTAGGTTAGGTTAGGTTAGGTTAGGTTAGGTTAGGTTAGGTTAGGTTAGGTTAGGTTAGGTTAGGTTAGGTTAGGTTAGGTTAGCTTAGGTTAGGTTAGGTTAGGTTAGGTTAGGTTAGGTTAGGTTAGGTTAGGTTAGGTTAGGTTAGGTTAGGTTAGGTTAGGTTAGGTTAGGTTAGGTTAGGTTAGGTTAGGTTAGGTTAGGTTAGGTTAGGTTAGGTTAGGTTAGGTTAGGTTAGGTTAGGTTAGGTTAGGTTAGGTTAGGTTAGGTTAGGTTAGGTTAGGTTAGGTTAGGTTAGGTTAGGTTAGGTTAGGTTAGGTTAGGTTAGGTTAGGTTAGGTTAGGTTAGGTTAGGTTAGGTTAGGTTAGGTTAGGTTAGGTTAGGTTAGGTTAGGTTAGGTTAGGTTAGGTTAGGTTAGGTTAGGTTAGGTTAGGTTAGGTTAGGTTAGGTTAGGTTAGGTTAGGTTAGGTTAGGTTAGGTTAGGTTAGGTTAGGTTAGGTTAGGTTAGGTTAGGTTAGGTTAGGTTAGGTTAGGTTAGGTTAGGTTAGGTTAGGTTAGGTTAGGTTAGGTTAGGTTAGGTTAGGTTAGGTTAGGTTAGGTTAGGTTAGGTTAGGTTAGGTTAGGTTAGGTTAGGTTAGGTTAGGTTAGGTTAGGTTAGGTTAGGTTAGGTTAGGTTAGGTTAGGTTAGGTTAGGTTAGGTTAGGTTAGGTTAGGTTAGGTTAGGTTAGGTTAGGTTAGGTTAGGTTAGGTTAGGTTAGGTTAGGTTAGGTTAGGTTAGGTTAGGTTAGGTTAGGTTAGGTTAGGTTAGGTTAGGTTAGGTTAGGTTAGGTTAGGTTAGGTTAGGTTAGGTTAGGTTAGGTTAGGTTAGGTTAGGTTAGGTTAGGTTAGGTTAGGTTAGGTTAGGTTAGGTTAGGTTAGGTTAGGTTAGGTTAGGTTAGGTTAGGTTAGGTTAGGTTAGGTTAGGTTAGGTTAGGTTAGGTTAGGTTAGGTTAGGTTAGGTTAGGTTAGGTTAGGTTAGGTTAGGTTAGGTTAGGTTAGGTTAGGTTAGGTTAGGTTAGGTTAGGTTAGGTTAGGTTAGGTTAGGTTAGGTTAGGTTAGGTTAGGTTAGGTTAGGTTAGGTTAGGTTAGGTTAGGTTAGGTTAGGTTAGGTTAGGTTAGGTTAGGTTAGGTTAGGTTAGGTTAGGTTAGGTTAGGTTAGGTTAGGTTAGGTTAGGTTAGGTTAGGTTAGGTTAGGTTAGGTTAGGTTAGGTTAGGTTAGGTTAGGTTAGGTTAGGTTAGGTTAGGTTAGGTTAGGTTAGGTTAGGTTAGGTTAGGTTAGGTTAGGTTAGGTTAGGTTAGGTTAGGTTAGGTTAGGTTAGGTTAGGTTAGGTTAGGTTAGGTTAGGTTAGGTTAGGTTAGGTTAGGTTAGGTTAGGTTAGGTTAGGTTAGGTTAGGTTAGGTTAGGTTAGGTTAGGTTAGGTTAGGTTAGGTTAGGTTAGGTTAGGTTAGGTTAGGTTAGGTTAGGTTTTTTTTTTTTTTTTTTTTTTTTTTTTTTTTTTTTTTTTTTTTTTTTTTACAAGAGCTTCTCTAACATAGTCAGAGCTATTCTGGCTAGATTCCATTTATACTAGTTCTCGCATTGATTCTGCTCGTACTGTCTTGCTTCATTCCATGGTTCATCTCTCATTCGTCTCTTTCTTTCTTATTTTTATTTATACCCTACTCTTCCTACTTTCAGGCTTATTATTTAATTCTTTATTTCTTTATACAGGGATAAGGATAGATTAACAAACTGGACACTTCTTCCTTTTCTTGATTACATAAGTTTTCTTAAGTCTATAACAGTTGTTCTTACAACAAAGCTTATTCCTATATCTGCTTACAGATTTTTATTTTCTATACTAAATTTTATATTAACAAAAGCAGTTTGCATAATTTATATTATGCCTACTGTTTCTTATAGCTACAATTTTTACTTTTCTATTTTTGTTACTTCTTTCTATTTCATGTCAACATTAACATTTTATTATAAAACATTTTAGTAACATGTTTCGTGCTATTTATTGCTTCTTATGACTGTTTTTAAAATTTTTATACAAAAGTCTAGAAATGTTGTTCTACTTTTCGATTTCAGTAAGTGGGACAAGGAGTCCCTACTTAGCTTTGTTTTTGTTTGTTGTTCAATGTTGTGTCTCTCGACACTGAACATTGGGCATTCCGTTATGATGTGGGGGATTGTTTGAGGGGTTTCACTGTCACAGGTACACCATGGGCTCTCCTTCAACTTAAAACGGTGTAAGTATTCGGAGAGTCCACCGTGTCCCGTAAGAATTTGTGTAGTGTACTGTTTTTGGTGAATTTTTCCGACTATCTTGTATGCGGCGCGTATGTCAGGTAAAAACATTTTTGTTACTGAGGCGGTTGTGGTTTCAGCATAACGCCTATCCCAGATTTCCAGCGTTTGCTCTCTGATCAAATTTTTTGTGTAGGAGATTGGGCACAGATCGTAGTCGGGCGCGGTTTTCGACCGTAGGGCTGCCTCCTTAGCCAGATGGTCGGCTCTCTCATTTCCCTCCAGCCCCGCATGCGCTTTAATCCAGTACAAGGAAATCTCCTTGCCCTGGATTTCGCACTGGTGTATTGTTGCTCTAGTCTTCACAGCCAGTGGGTGCAGGGAGCCAGGATTAGAAACGGTTTGGAGAGCAGCCATACTGTCGCTGAAAATGCCGAAGGTCTTTGCTGTACTGATTTGTGCCAATCTCGCCGCTCTTGATAGAGCGTACAGTTCGGCCTGATAGACCGTGCAGTGAGTTGAGAGAGCGAGCTTGAGGGTTCCGGTCTCAGCTTGCCGGTTCCACGTGGAGACCGCAGCACCCACTCTACCCTCAATCTTGCTCCCGTCGGTGTAATAGCTCACGTCGTACTCACTTGCTTGTTCGTCCATCAGGCTTTTGATCTCCATTCTGGAGTAAGTTGCTGGGTGTGGTGCCTCTAGCGCAGAAGACATCCGCTCGACCTCTCTGTCCCCCAACCATGTCTGAGGTACCCCCCTCCGCACTTCGTAGAGAAGCGCAGCCTCTCTGATCCGAAGATCCAAGGGGAGTATCCCAGCCAACACAAGGGCCGAGTTGAGCGAGACCGTTCGATATGCCCTACAGATTTTTTGGGCGAAGCCTCTTTGCAGTGCGCCTAGTCTCTTGCGTATGCCTATTTTATCCGCTGACATATGCCATGCGCTCGCCGCATACAAGACAATCGGCTCTATGACAGCCATATAGATAGTTCTGATGATTTCGGGGTGGAGTCCCCAACTGACTCTAGCCGCTCTAAGTATCTGCTTATAGATTGCGATCGCTCTTTTGCATACATTCGTGATGTGTGTGTTGAACGTGAGCGCACTGTCTATTGTGAGGCCCAAGAGCTTCATGTTCTTGGACATTTCGATGTCACTCCCCGCCATGCTCAGGCGTGGGGTGTCAAATTTAAGCTTGCGCGTAATGAGCATCGCCTTTGTTTTATGTGCTGAAAACTTAAGCTTTACGGTGACACCCCACTCCCAAGCATGCCGTAGAGCGACATTGGCATGCCTTTCAATGTCCAGCGCTGTAGCTCCGTCAAATACCAGGACGATATCGTCCGCGAAGGCCTGGACGAATGTACCTCCAGTGTGGAGTTTTCGCAGTAAAGGATCAAGCAACACGTTCCACAGCACTGGTCCCCCGATCGACCCCTGTACACATCCCTTATTTGTGCTTTTTGTGACCTCCTCACCCGCGTATCTAAGGTTAACAGTTCTTTCGCTGAGATAGCTACCGATTGTTCCACATAAGTAGTCCGGACACCTTTCATCTGCCAAGCGTGTTATTATTGCCGGCCACCAAGCATTGTCGAAGGCTCCCTCTATATCCAATGAAACGAGCGTTACCATCCTCTTCTGGCTTAGCTTAGATCTGATATGCTTCATTAGGTTATAGAGGGAGTCCTCGGTGCTTCGTTGTGGCATGAAGCCATATTGGCATGGACTTATTTGTGGCAGGATGTGGTGCTTTAGTCGCGTCATCAGCATTTTTTCATATATCTTCCCAAGCACAGGCAAAAGCCCAATCGGCCTGTATGACTTGGGACGATTATATGAGTCTTTTCCTGGTTTCCTCATAACTACCACCGTGGCTGTCTTCCAGATTTTCGGGAAGTAGTGCAGAGCTAGACATTTGTTCAGCAGGCTCAAGAAGATGTCCATGCTACAATCGACGACTTGGAGGCAGATGTCAGCAGTGAAGCCGTCGGCCCCAGGAGCTTTCTTGGGGTTGAACGAAGTTGCTGCTCTTTGAAGCTCGTACTCTGTAAATGGTGGGAAAACGGCATCGTTCCCCCTTCCATTTACGAGCAGCGCCTTCGCTCGGGTTTCGCTGTGCATTCCCATGTCGTCATCTGTGGTATCTTCCCGGAAGAAGGTCTGAACCAATAGCTCAGCAGATTTTAGTTCGGTGAGGTGGGTTTGATCTGGCCCAATGAGCAGTTGGTCTTGTTTTCTTTGCTCCGTCCTTCTCATTACACGGTAGATCCCTTCCCACATGGTTTCTCTATCTTGCTTGCTGCAGAACTGCTTCCAACTCTCGGCTTGAGCTTTCTTAACTTCTGTTTCGTACAAGTCTTTACTCTCTAGGTATTGGGACACAACCATCTCTCTTCGATCGAGAGCTGCGTTTTTTATCCTGCGTCTTCGACGATTCATTTCCATTTTCAGGTTTTTTAGATCCTCTGACCACCACGGCAGGGTAAATTTTTCTCTATTTTTCTTTTTTGGTAAATTATCTATGCAGGTTTTCTCTATAATTTTAGTGTATTCTACTGTGAAATTTTCTAATTCTATTATATTTTCTACATTGTCAACTCTATTTCTGTTTATATCCCTATCTTTTAAATTTTGAATTAATTTAGACCGAAAAGTGTTCCAATTTGCTTTTTTGGTATTGTATAATCTAGTGGTTCTATTAATTTGAAAACCTTTTGATTTTTCTAAATTTATGTCGAAGAGTATTGCGTTGTGGTCAGAGCTGATCAGATGTTCGTCTATTCTCCATTTGTCTATACGCTGGATCATGTCATCGGTGCAAGCTGTAACATCGACGCGACTACAGTAACGCCTGCCCCCGCGTATAGTGTCATACGTATAGGCATCGCCGCTGTTTAAGACATTTAGGCCGTTTTCAGCGAGGGCAGCATACATGTCTTTTCCTCTTGCGTCTTCTGTAGCCTCTCCCCACCACATGCTACTAGCGTTAGTGTCACCTCCGATTACGCAGCTTCGATCGCCTACAGTATTGGCTATCTTTCTTAGGTGATTCAGGTACGGTCGTATGGGGTGTGGGTGTGGCTCGAAGTAGTAAGAGACCAAGGTGATTTTCCATGCTCTGGTTTGGACCCCCACCACAACCATATTGTTTGTGGTGAGTTCCGGGTGCTGAATTATATCCAGCTCTGGGTCAAAGACGGCAATAGCCGTCTTGACTGTCCCATCTCCATCACCTGAGCTTTGGAACACCCTGGCCCCTCGGTAGCCTTTCACATATAACTTAGCCCCCACATATGGCTCCTGAATCAAAGCTATATCTGTCCCAATCTCTTCTGCTTGTAGGAAAAGCTCATCCGTGGCGAGTTCTTTGCGTTGCAGGTTTATTTGCACGATCTGTAGTGGGCCCTTAGCAATAGGCTAAGCTAGATCTTGCCATATTGTCCCACTTACGTCTAACTTGGCAGTCACTGCTAAATGCGTTGTGGGCCCTGTTTTTCATGTTCTCCCGTTTGCAGTTAATACATTCGGGGGCGCTTCCGAGGGTTTCCTCTGGGCATTCTGTACGCATATGATGCCCGCCGCAGTGGCTGCAGTTTACGTCCTGTTTTTCGCAAAACTTTTTGGTGTGACCGTAACTAAGGCATTTTGAGCACTGTACCAGCGGGGACTGATCTTCCACCCTGGATGTAAAGAGTCCAATCTTGACAGTCCCCGCTTGTACAGCTCTCTTCCACACCACT
>OU745319.1:5000-10000 GCA_916618145.1 Emmelina monodactyla
AACCTAACCTAACCTAACCTAACCTAACCTAACCTAACCTAACCTAACCTAAGCTAACCTAACCTAACCTAACCTAACCTAACCTAACCTAACCTAACCTAACCTAACCTAACCTAACCTAACCTAACCTAACCTAACCTAACCTAACCTAACCTAACCTAACCTAACCTAACCTAACCTAACCTAACCTAACCTAACCTAACCTAACCTAACCTAACCTAACCTAACCTAACCTAACCTAACCTAACCTAACCTAACCTAACCTAACCTAACCTAACCTAACCTAACCTAACCTAACCTAACCTAACCTAACCTAACCTAACCTAACCTAACCTAACCTAACCTAACCTAACCTAACCTAACCTAACCTAACCTAACCTAACCTAACCTAACCTAACCTAACCTAACCTAACCTAACCTAACCTAACCTAACCTAACCTAACCTAACCTAACCTAACCTAACCTAACCTAACCTAACCTAACCTAACCTAACCTAACCTAACCTAACCTAACCTAACCTAACCTAACCTAACCTAACCTAACCTAACCTAACCTAACCTAACCTAACCTAACCTAACCTAACCTAACCTAACCTAACCTAACCTAACCTAACCTAACCTAACCTAACCTAACCTAACCTAACCTAACCTAACCTAACCTAACCTAACCTAACCTAACCTAACCTAACCTAACCTAACCTAACCTAACCTAACCTAACCTAACCTAACCTAACCTAACCTAACCTAACCTAACCTAACCTAACCTAACCTAACCTAACCTAACCTAACCTAACCTAACCTAACCTAACCTAACCTAACCTAACCTAACCTAACCTAACCTAACCTAACCTAACCTAACCTAACCTAACCTAACCTAACCTAACCTAACCTAACCTAACCTAACCTAACCTAACCTAACCTAACCTAACCTAACCTAACCTAACCTAACCTAACCTAACCTAACCTAACCTAACCTAACCTAACCTAACCTAACCTAACCTAACCTAACCTAACCTAGCCTAACCTAACCTAACCTAACCTAACCTAACCTAACCTAACCTAACCTAACCTAACCTAACCTAACCTAACCTAACCTAACCTAACCTAACCTAACCTAACCTAACCTAACCTAACCTAACCTAACCTAACCTAACCTAACCTAACCTAACCTAACCTAACCTAACCTACCCTAACCTAACCTAACCTAACCTAACCTAACCTAACCTAACCTAACCTAACCTAACCTAACCTAACCTAACCTAACCTAACCTAACCTAACCTAACCTAACCTAACCTAACCTAACCTAACCTAACCTAACCTAACCTAACCTAACCTAACCTAACCTAACCTAACCTAACCTAACCTAACCTAACCTAACCTAACCTAACCTAACCTAACCTAACCTAACCTAACCTAACCTAACCTAACCTAACCTAACCTAACCTAACCTAACCTAACCTAACCTAACCTAACCTAACCTAACCTAACCTAACCTAACCTAACCTAACCTAACCTAACCTAACCTAACCTAACCTAACCTAACCTAACCTAACCTAACCTAACCTAACCTAACCTAACCTAACCTAACCTAACCTAACCTAACCTAACCTAACCTAACCTAACCTAACCTAACCTAACCTAACCTAACCTAACCTAACCTAACCTAACCTAACCTAACCTAACCTAACCTAACCTAACCTAACCTAACCTAACCTAACCTAACCTAACCTAACCTAACCTAACCTAACCTAACCTAACCTAACCTAACCTAACCTAACCTAACCTAACCTAACCTAACCTAACCTAACCTAACCTAACCTAACCTAACCTAACCTAACCTAACCTAACCTAACCTAACCTAACCTAACCTAACCTAACCTAACCTAACCTAACCTAACCTAACCTAACCTAACCTAACCTAACCTAACCTAACCTAACCTAACCTAACCTAACCTAACCTAACCTAACCTAACCTAACCTAACCTAACCTAACCTAACCTAACCTAACCCAAAAACACTTTTTTCAAAATATTGTCGCTAATTACAGTCCAATTTTCAAAATTTTTGTGCAATCAATTAAATATCGGCGCTGCGCATATACCTAAGAGATTTGCGTGACGATCTCATTATAATTATACCTACTTATTATACCTAAACTATAAAAAATCAGTGTTTTTGTATGAAAACTTAAAAAATTAATATTGACCTTATAAATTATAGTTATACATTTGAATAGAACGCGTTTTTCCGCGTCTTTTGACATACTCCGTTCTGATCGGAAAAACTCATTTTCTTTGAAAATTCGAATTTTCGTTGTAAAAAATCTAGACTTAGTCTAGATTTTAAAAATTTTATACTAAGTAGGTACAGATTTTCGTTCGTTTAGACGAGGCTCGCGCGTCCGCGCTTTTTGAAGCCCCTAACGTGAAAATCCGTCGGCAAATTTTCTTATTTTTCCAGATTTTCAGTTTTACAAAATTTAATATCAGTTTTTGAATTTTTTTCCAAATTTTTTATAGTGACACGGTCACTTTTTAATTCATAGTTAAATAGAACTTACTTAGCCGCGTCGTTGGACACCGCACACGGCAGGGTTAGAGTTCAATTTTCTTGGGAAATCGCATTTTCCGACTCTGAGTTTTCCCGATTTTCCTCGTTTTTCACCAAACTTTCACCTGGTAGACGCGGCTCGTTCCCACGAACCGCCCGGCATCTGAAACAGGAAAATCGGATTACAGACTCCTGAGAAAATCGCGAAAAACCGCAAAAAATTGCCCGCCCACCCACCCTTTATTCGCCGTGGGTATATCACCTCGGAACGGTTCATAGTGACAGTTAAACGCTCATAACTTCTGAACCATACAAGTTATCTTGAAACGGTCTTCGCTTTTGGACTCGTTTAACCAATGCGTACCTGACTGTATATAAATATATACATAAATATATAAAATAAAAATAAGTGTATATAACTTACCTGTATACGTACCTGAATTTGTGTTGACCCAGTCGTTCTGCCCGGCTGCACCTGTAAATTAAAGAAAAAAGTGTTTTAGTTTTAAGTCGTTTTAGTTATTTATATTTTAAACATTTATTTAATTATTTTAATTTGAAGTTTTAATTTAATTTTAATATTATTAATTTTGAATTGAAATTTTAATTTGAATTTATTATTTATTCATTATTCTTTTAATTTTATTTTCGACTATTTATACAGCCCCTTTACAGTTGTATAAATAAAAAAAATCTCCCTGAAAATGCACAGGACTCCTCCCACCCACAGGTCGTCCGTGGACTCGTCCAAAGCTGGCAACAGCAAGGTACGGACAAGTATTGATCGCATCGAGTCCACGGAAGACCTTAGCCAGACTCGGGTGCTGAAAACTGCCACCTTGCCGAAGGCTCCACGTGCAGTCAAAAAGATTGTGACGTCCTCCCTACCGCAGTTCCCAGAGCTAGGTTCGATCGCTGAGTGCCTTAAACATCTAAAGGCACTCGCGACAGACACAAAAAACCTCATGCAGCAATCTGGAAACATAAGGAGTGACATCAAGACGGGAATCAACAACAATGCTGACACCGTGGAATATGTGGCAAGAAGGATAGAGGATCTGTTCAAACACACTCAACCAACATCTGACTTAGATGTGGCTGGGCGGACCCTCATCCCAAAAATTGAGGAAATGCTAATCAAGCACGAAAGAAAGCTAGAGGAGCTCCTAATGGCAAAGAACGACAGTCAAGGGAGAATTGACGATGGTGCCTCTACTAAAACGGAAGAAAATCTCCACCGCATCGAAACTCAGTCGCTTCTACTCGAAGAGAAGTGCAACAAATTAACTGAGGCGGTGGAAAAAATGTCATACGCCGATGCTGCATCTTCCAAAATTATTCCACCCACTGCCGGAACGAAAGCGAACGACCACCCGCAGCAGATGCATTCGCTTATAGTGTCGTCGGAGCGCGTGGAGGACACGAGCGGAGACGTGCTCCAGACCATCAGGGCAGCCGTCGACGCTCGGTCCTCGGGTATAAAAGTGGACACGGTACGCAAAGCCAAAGACCAAAAGGTCATAATTGGCTGCAGCACCAAAGAGGAACGCCAGAGGGTGATGAGTAAGATTAAGAACTCAAATAAGGGACTCCTGGTCGAAGAGGCCAGGAGCAGAAACCCTCTCATCATCCTCAGGCATGTCCTATCGTCTAATACCGACGAGGAGGTGCTGCAGTCAATTAAGACACAAAATCGGAATCTTATTGGCGAAACGGACACAAAAGACCTGAAAATAAAGTACCGCAAAAAGACTCGCAACCCCCACGTGTGCCATATAGTTGTGGAAGTACCGCCACCTATATGGCACAAAGTCACGGAAGTGGGGAAAGTCCACATCGACCTCCAGAGAGTCGTAGCGGCGGATCAGAGCCCGCTTGTCCAATGCTCTCGGTGCCTGGCTTACGGCCACGGCCGCAAGCTATGCACCGAGGCAGCGGACCTATGCGGTCACTGCGGTGGGCCGCACTTAGCGGCGAATTGTGAACTTCGCGCCAATGGTGCCCAGCCCAGCTGCCGAAACTGTCTGTCAGCCAAACTAGAAAGCGTCGACCACAACGCATTCGACAGCACATGCGCGCTCCGCCGTAAATGGGATACACTGGCAAGATCCAAAATTAGCTACTGCTAAGGGCCCCTCAGTGAAATCAAATGTCTACCATGACAATATCATACGAAAATCACCGCAATTCAATTTCCAGTGCTGCACAGGGCCTCCAAACCCGCAGCACTTGATAAACAAATGTCAAAGGTTTGCCAGGCCCTGGGCAGTAATCATCCATCCCTGGAAAATGCACACCTACATCAACTGTAGAACTATATATAAGCATATGTATTATGAGAATATAATAGCAATATATATAGCGATTACAAATATCTTTAAAAACATAAGTGTAAATGGTGTTATGAATGTAGCAAATGTAGTGAAAAAAGTGATCTGAAATTGTCTTAA